>QXTE01000014.1:1378162-1394934 GCA_003942145.1 Platysternon megacephalum | reverse complement strand
CCCCGCCTACCCCCCCCCCACTATCACCCCCCACCGGCCGTATCCCCCCCCACCACCAAACCTGGGCGTGCGGCAGGAGCAGCACCACGGCGCCCTCTGTGGCCTCCACCGCGGCGAGGGGGGGCGCTGCCGGGGCCGCCTCCCCGCCGCCCCCCGGGCCCGGCGCCCGCAGCAGCCCCGAATGCGCGAAGGAAGCGGCGTATTCCCGCCACGCGTCCCGGCCGGGCCGCTCCCGCCACTTCCGGGCCGCGGGGCCTGAGCCGGGGCCTCCCTGCAGGCGGCGACGGCCCAGGCGCTTCCGCCGAGGATGCGCCCAGCGGCCCGGGGAGAAGCGGCGGAGAATAGGCGGCCTGGGCATGGCGGCCTCCAGGGCAACTCTCGCGAGAAGGGGGGGGGGACGGGGTCGCGCGAGACCCGACTCAAGCGCCCCCACACCGGGGGCGGGGGGACGGGATTTATCGCGAGATCTGCCTGAAACAGCGCGTGGCGTGGGGCCACAGGGGGCTGGAGGCCGAGGGCGGGACGCAGCGAGAGCTGCTCCGGCTAACGCGGGGCCGAGGGCAACCCCCCCCCGCGGGGTCCGGGACGCGGTGCCCGCAACACCCCCCCCCTTCCCCCCGCGGGGTCCGGGACACGGTGCCCGCAACACCCCCCCCTTCCCCCCGCGGGGTCCGGGACGCGGTGCCCGCAACACCCCCCCCCCCCGTGGGGTCCGTGACACGGTGCCCGCAACACCCCTCCCCCCCGTGGGGTCCGTGACAAGGTGCCCCCACACACACCTCCCAGACCCCATAGACCCCTTCCCTGGCCTGTGGCACAAGGCTTGTGTTTGTGCCTAGGCTACTCCTTGACGCAACTAAATCGAGCCACAAGATGTTCTCTTGCCGCTACACGGGGAAAGGTCAAGGCTGGGCCCAGCAAGGTCATGCTGAACTCCACTCCATCCTGCTCTACACCAGTGGTTCTCAACCTTTGTTCGTTTGCGCACCCTTAACAACTTTCAAATGGAGGTGCGGACACCTTTGGAAATCTATTGGCTGTATCTATCGTTGAATTCTGTTCAGCGAGTTTTCAGTCTAAGTCTTCACAAACCCCTTAGACGTAGTCCATGGACCAGAGACAGACCCACTGCTCAAACCTAGAGCGAGGGGAGGACACCACTGTGACATGAAGAGCTCTCTGGGCTCTTCCCTGCACCTGCTCATTAGTGCACAAAGTCTCCAGCACAGGGACGGTCTGTACTGATGTGTCTTGTATGTTGTAGGAACCAAGAAAAAAAAAAAAGGCCCAGCTGCACGCTTTCCCCTCCTCAGCCTGCACTCCCCCTTATCTGCTCTTCCTCAAAGTCCATCCCAAAAGGGGAACTTATCCACATGCGTGTTAGACCTGTCACAAACCCTAAAGCTTATGGTCAATGACCAGCACTACTTATTTGTCAAGTGCTGGCAGTGAACGTGGCCCCTTACCCAGAAAGTTTACACTCTAGAGCAGTGATTCTCAAACTTTTTTTCCCCGCGGACCACTTGAAAATTGCTGCGGGTCTTGGTGGACTACTTAATGATCTTTCCAAATGTTGTTTGTACCGTTAGCTAACTATTGTAAAGCACTTTGGATAAAAGTGCTACATAAAAAAAAATTAATAATTAACTTTTTGTGTTCTACAAATAAAAGCACACAACTCATATTTTAATATCAGTAGTCTTACCTTTCTAATGCGATGGATGTGCCCTCTCTCCCCCACCGCAGCAGCCCCTGAGTTGGGGCTGGAAAGGAGGGGGGTCTCTCCCCTGCCATAACAGCCACAGAGCTGAGGTTGGGAAGGAGGGCCGTCTCTCCCCGGCAGCTGAAGCCCTGGAGCTGGGGAAAGTCGCCTCTTTCTCTGGCAGCCGCAACCCTGCATGTCCCAAATTCCCCCACCCTCTCTCCCACCTACCCCCTATTTCCCCCAAGGCCACTACCTCACCTTACATATGCGTCTTCTCCAGGGTCCAGGCACCTAATTAGTGGAGCCACGCCTGCGCGATTCCACTAATTAGGTGGGTGGCCCTTCATTTTCTTGTGTGCGGCCGCCCAGGCGGACCATCTGAATGGAGCTCGCGCACCACCGTTTGAGAACCTCTCATCTAGCGTATACACATACTATATAAAGGAGGACACACTTATGATGGTAATTTATCTTTTATTCCCTATGTGAGCCTTGCTGAAGAAGTAGTTTATTAGCAGAGATTCTGATGTACATCACACACTGGCTTTCTTCTCTTCTCCCTCCCTATTACGTGTAGAACATAGTGCAACATATATAGTAGTTATATCAAAACACTCCTAAATGCCCATAACAAAAGCCCCACACAGCCCACTCTACTTCCTAAAACACTCCAACACCTGTGACCCTTGTTGAATGAAACTATCAAATAACTGCTCGGTTTAAAGTGAGAGGGAGGTGGGAGAAAACCACCCTCGAGAGAGTATCCTCCATGAAGATCATGACCTAGTTAATTCATGCCATTTCCACTGACCACAGGGTCTGGGCTCACCTGCAGAATATCACAATAGATAAATCCCTGGTTGGTTTGTTATTTTTACCTCAAAGCAAAACTTCCTCCCTTCCTGGGAAAGTGTGAAGTCCTAGTTCCTGGGTACATGTTCTATCTGTGGCATTTGCATAGGTGTAGGCTGTCTATGTAAATAGTCCAAGGTACTTCAGGATCTGAGAGTCTAGCATTGTCTGAGAGGCAGTAAGTGTCCATTATATGCTTCCCAGCCCCTTCTCCAGAGAGCTCTGTACCAACAGCATGATGCTTTCTCCTCCATTCATTTTATATTTGTATCTCTTGGCTCCATGTTATTGGGCTTTCATATGCCAGAACATGGGGCCTTCTTCAGAATTCAGCATGGACGGGGATTACACGATTGCAGGATTTTTCCGACTGCATAGCTACTCAACAACAGTGAAATCTAGACCGGAAGTTGACATATGTGACAGGTAAGTGAGAAGGGTAGGGTTTGGGGCTGCAACAAATACTATGTACCAGTACTTAGATACTACAGTCAGTATGGCCAAGCAGGGGGTAGGTTGTAATCACTGCTTAACATGCTGTCCAGTATTATCTCACTGCTTCCTTGTGCTCACGGTCTGTCTGCTAGATCCACCTGGTGCCTCTCATCTTATCCTTAGATTTTAAACGCTTGGAGCAGGGCCCATTCTGTGTTTGTACAGCAGCTAGTACAGTGGGGCTCCTGCAACCCAATACAAACAATAACAATAATACAGTGACCAGAGCTTTAGAAATGCCGTTAGCCTAGATTAGACAGACACAAAGAAGGAAATCATATTTAGCAGGAATAGAAACAGGAGGGGAAACAAGCAGGAAAAAGGTGGAACAAGAAGTAGAAAAGCAGATATGGGACAAAAAGACCCACTGTAAATAGACAGGAAGCTGCAACAGAGATGACGCATGGTGGGCTGGGAGTTGGGGCATGCAGGGCTCACCTCTCATTAACAAAATGACAATAGTCCAAAATATCACAGCTTAGCTGGTGTGACTGCGGCCATTACTGAAGAAAATCTCTGCTACAGCCAAGATCCCCTCTGTGCCATCAGAGATCTGGGGAGATGCAGGTGGTTTCTCCTCCTCTTGTGCCACCTGAGCAGGAGAAAGGGAGCAGAGCAGGGCAGTGAATCTGCCCCATAGGATATTGCGTAAGGGGTTGCTGATTAGGAGAGGGGCAATGGGGATTTGAACTAATAGGTAAGATCTGGTGTGTGTTGGGCAACAATAAATAGCGGCAACCTCAGTGTAACCGTACAAAAAGAAAGATGTTTGTGCTGCTGGTCTCCTCATGAATCCCCCGTGACCCATAGTACACGTAGCAGAGGGGGGCACAGATAGGTGAAGTGATTTGTCTAAGGTCACCCAGTGTGTCAGCGTTAGAACTCCAGGCTGCCTGGCTCTTGGACCATGTTGTTATGCCAGGCATTGCCCAGGGTGCATCTCCAAGATTCAGTGAAGCCTTCACATCTCTCTCTTGCCTCTGCAATAACACCTGTATTTCTGCAGCGCGGCCTCTGTAAACAGCCATGGCTACCACCTGTTCCAAGCCATGAGATTCGCCATCGAGAAGATAAACAACTCCAGCAGCCTCCTCCCCAATGTCACTTTGGGCTACGAGATCTACAACACATGCTCAGAATCTGCCAACATGTACGCCACGCTGAGTATCCTTGCCCAGAGCAGGCAGCACCATGTGGAAGTGCTCAGCAACTTCACACACTACCAGCCCAAGGCTGTGGCTTTGATAGGGCCAGACAGCAGCCACTTTACCCTCACCACCGCAGCTATCCTGAGCATCCTCCTTATGCCAGAGGTAATCAGTAGCTTGTCTGGAGCAATGCCAAATATATTGTAAGCAGTACGGTATCTGGCAGGGTCAAACACAGGAGCTGATTGGGGTAATACTGATTAATCAGAAGAAGGGCAGGGAGTGGGCTTGTGGTTTGGGGTGGAGGTGGCTGGAGGATCAGTGCTCCGAGCAGGTGATGTGACCCCTATGGTCCTTTGTGGCATGTGGGACTCAGTCTCGGTGTGACTCCAGCAGAGGTTAGGCTCATTCCTAGCGCTGAGAACGACATGCAGCTATGCTGCTTGCTTGGTTGTTTTTTCAATGTGTGTTGCTGCAGCCACCACGTCCATGTGCCCTCCAAATACCAGTCCCTTCACACCCACAAGAGTCATGGCTGACGCTGGTTCCTCCTGTCGGTATCGCTGTTCGATGCCAATCGCCCCCCATCTCCTCGGTTAATCACTGCTCAGCACTGACCTCCACGCAGTACCAGTGCCCATCCCCTCTGCGCAGTTTCCCAGCTGGAGATGCACCCTTTCTCTCATTCCCTTTTGCAGATTAGTTACGAAGCCTCCAACGAGATGCTGAGCCTGAAGCGTGCCTACCCCTCGTTCCTGCGCACCATCGCCAGCGACAGGCTGCAGGTCGAGGCTGTGGTGCTGCTGCTGCAGGAGTTCGGGTGGAACTGGATTGCGATGGTGGGCAGTGATGATGCCTATGGCAGGAATGGGATAAAGACCCTGCAAGAGGTGGTGGCTAAGCATGGCATCTGTGCCGCCTACCAAGGAATCATCCCCACGAAGGGGGGCGCCAGCAGCCCAGAGCTGAAGGAGATGGTTAAAGTCCTTGTGGGGACCGGGGTCAATGCCACCGTCATCTTCTCCAATGTGGACAGTGCTAAAGACTTCTTTGACATGGTGGTTCAGGAGAATGTGACGGAGAAGGTGTGGCTGGGCACTGAGGCATGGTCTCTAGCCTCGGCAGTCTGGAGCATCCCCGGCATCCACAGAATCGGCACAGTGATTGGGCTGTCAGTCAAGCAGGCAAAGCTTCCAGGATTGGAGGAATTTGAATCTGCTCATGTGAATTCAGAGAAAAGTAACATAGCCACGTGTGCCCCTGATTTGGGTGCTGACGGGAGGGGTAGCGGGAGCAGCAGCAATGAGAGCACCAGCCACGGCTGCAATCAGATCTGCACAAGGTGCCACTCACTCACTTCAGCGCCCCAGACGTTTGACATTTGGACCTCCTTTAACGTGTATTCAGCGGTGTTTGCTGTGGCCCACGGCCTGCACCACTTGCTGGGTTGCTGCTCGGGAGCGTGCAGCAAGGACAAAGTCTATCCCTGGCAGGTGAGTGGGTCATGGGGAAAGCCCCCCCCTCTCTTGTACAGGAGCGAGAGTCTCCTTGTGTGAAGCTGCATGGGGGCAGCCCAGAGCTCAGGGCAGGTTTGACTATGCTATAGTCCGAGGCAGGGGGCTGGAAGTAGAAAGGAGCAGAAGTATAAGTATCTAGCAGGTGCCCACCAGCTCCAAGCTCTACCTGCAAGCTTCATGCCGTCAAAGCACCAATAAGGTTTCAAGGCTGGTGAATTGAGTCCCAGAACAGGCCAGCACTGCCCTGCCAATGGGCCTTACCCTGCTCTGGAGAGACCATCTCTAATCAGAAGGGAGGATGGTGTGACGGGTTGGATCACAGAAACCCTCTTGGGAGCTGCCACCCAATGTGCCAAGACAACTTCTACCCCTGCCTTCCCTGCCAGCTCAGGACTCCAGCACCCTGCCTTGCTGAGCCAGACACTCCCAACTTCTCCAACAAAGACCCAGGGTCTGAATTACCTGCCCCAACGCTGCAGGTTTACCTGAAAGCAGCTCACAGAAGTGTTCCTGTCTTTAACACTCAGATGCCCAACTCCCAATGGGGTCCAAACCCCAAATAAATCCGTTTTACCCTGTATAAAGCTCATACAGGGTAAACTCATAAATTGTTCACCCTCTATAACACTGATAGAGAGATATGCACAGTTGTTTGCTCCCCCAGGTATTAATACATACTCTGAGTTAATTAAGTAAAAAGTGATTTTATTAAATACAGAAAGTAGGATTTAAGTGGTTCCAAGTAGTAACAGACAGAACAAAGTAAGTCACCAAGCAAAATAAAATAAAATGCGCAAATCTATGTCTAATCAAACTGAATACAGGTAAGATCCTCACCAGTTCCAGAATGCTCCCTTTTACAGACTAATCTCCTTTTAGCCTGGGTCCAGCAATCACTCACACCCCTTGCACACTGTCCTTTGAAGTAGGCTGTAGCCCACGAAAGCTTATGCTCAAATAAATTTGTTAGTCTCTAAGGTGCCACAAGTACTCCTGTTCTTTTTGCGGATACAGACTAACATGGCTGCTACTCTGAAACCTGTCCTTTGTTTCAGTTTCTTTCAAGTATCCTGGGGGGTGGAGAGGCTCCCTCTTTAGCCAGCTAAAAACAAAATGGAGGGGTCGCCCAGGGGTTTAAATAGACTCTCTCTTGTGGGTGGAGACCCCCTCCTCACTCCTATGCAAAATCCAGCTCCAAGATGGAGTTTAGGAGTCACCTGGGCAAGTCACATGTCCATGCATGATTCACAGTTTTTACAGGTAGCATCCATTGTTTACATGCTACCTTGAAAGTCCTCAAGTAGACTTCTTATGTGGATTGGAGCATTCCAAGATCCATTGCCCTTTAAGTGTTTCTTGATTAGGTACTTAATTTCAACATTCCTTTCTCCAGGAACTGACCAAATGCTCTACTATGGTTATTTAGAAATCAAGCCAGTACACAGCCAACATTCATAACGTCGAATACAAAAATGATACACACATACAAATAGGATTAATACATTCAGTAGATCATAACCTTTGAGATATGTTACATGGCATATGTAGCATAAAACACATTCTAAGCATATTTTCATAAAGCCTTATGGGAGGTACCGTCACAGATGGATGGTGCCTGGGGGCCTCGGACACCTGGGTTCAATACCCTGCTTCCCTATAGACTCCGTGTGCCCTTGGGATGCCACTTACGGTAAAATTTTCAAAAGCCCCTAAGTGACTTAGATGCCTCCATCTCTTGAAAGTCAATGGGACTTAGACATTTTTGAAAAATATACCACTAGTCTCTGTGCCTCAGGTCTCTATCTGTAACATGGGGATAACAGCACTGCTCTGCCTCCGGGTGGTGGGGCAATTCATGAGAAAGAGGAGAGCAGCAAAGACATGGACCCTCCCACCCTGTTAAGGCTCTAATCTATCCATGACTGGGGTCTTTGCCCAAGCGGTTGAAGCTGCATATGGGAATCTTGGGTCTTTTCTGTCTGTGGTGTTTTTGTTTTCCAGCTCCTGGAAAAAATCAAGCAGGTGAATTTCACTCTGCAGAAGAGCGAGGTGCATTTTGATGCCAATGGGGATCCCCTGACAGGCTATGACCTTGTCATGTGGAAGTGGACTGGCCAGACCTGGTCTTTTGATGTAATTGGGTCTTTCCTCCAAAACCCAGACAGACTGAACATTGGCCGGGCTGGACTCCTGTGGCATACAAAGGATAATCAGGTACCACAGCATCTGAGCTGCATGCTGGGAAAGGAGTGGCCTCAGGAGGGTAGGGCAGTAGCACCAAACAGGGATTTTCTTAGCATTACAAACAAAAACAACCTCCCCTTATTCCTGAAACTTGACCCTGCATAAAGCTTTGTGTCCCAGGGCTTGGGGGAGCAGAATCCTACAGGCCGGGAGGGGCCCGCCTCACCACTCCTTCTCCTGCGCTGAGTCATATTTTCTGGTCATAGTCAGGTCGGCTGCATCTCCACGGGTCTTTCCCATAGCAGAGTGAAGCTGGGGCGCTCAGCATCTCAGGGTGTAGGCTCTGTAACAATCGGGGCTGGTGGTACAGGGAACAGAGAGTTGACAGGCTCCTGCTTGCATCTTAATTTTCAGAAAAATCTCTCTCAGGAAGAATCACCCCAGGCATGGTCTTGTGTTGCCCCTGCACGCTGCCCTGCCTCTGCTCCCACTCGCAGTCCTGACCCCTTTCCTGGACATTAAGGTGCCTGGAAATATACGGAACCACCCTCTGGTGAGCAGCCTGCGCCAGTCCCAGGAACTCAGCTTTGCTCAGTCTTTGCTGTTTCCTAGCTGGCCCTAGCTGTGATGGGGGCTTGCTCTTGGCAGGCCTGACCCTTGCTGTGCTTTCATCTAGGTGCCTGTGTCAGCTTGTTCAAAGGTCTGCGTAAAAGGAGAGAAGAGGATGCAGGTGGGGCTACCCCAATGCTGCTTTGACTGTGTGGCCTGCCCCGCAGGAACCTTCCTGAACAGCAGTGGTCAGTAGTCATAGGGGTCACAGCCAGGGCAAGCTGGTTAATCTTGTCCTGCCATTCCTGTGTTCCTATCCTATGCACCTGGCTCCATGCTACTCTTGTACACGCTTACTCCAGCCCTTCTCTGTGCTCCTTACTTTCTCCTTCTCCTCCATCCTGGCTGCAGCAGTTTCCTCTTCTCCTCCTCCCATTCCCTTTCCCCTCCTCTTGCGGGCGTTTGAGATGCAAATGGCCCACTGCAGCTTGCTCTGAGAGCTATACAAATGGAGAAGTCAGAGAAGGGCTGCAGTGCTGTGGGTATGTAAATACCGGGTCTCCCCCCGCCCCAGCGCCGAGTGCTGTCTCCAGTGCACTCCTGGCTGGTGCTGGGAAGCTGTGGTTTCAGATGGTTGCCGGGAATCAGATGAACAGGTGAGCTGAAGCTGCCTGACTCCTCGCACTGTGAGCTTTGGGTGGGGGAAGCAGGTGTGACAGATCCTGCCCACTGTTGTCTTTGTCCCGTTGGCGAGGCAGGCAGGCAGACAAACCCAGAAAGAATGAGCAGCACCAGGTGGCAATAAATATCAGGGCGGAATTTGGTTAGTGGCAAGTCGATGGTGCTGGAAGCGATATGAAAATGCTTGGATGCCGGGGGCCAGGTGGTGCCCAGGGCTGACTGCAGGATTAGCTGATCCCTGCTGTGCCAGCCACAAATACAAACCTATGGCAAGAGAATGTCTTCGACTCTTTCACTCTCGCTCAGTAGACGCCAGCAGACTCCATGTCCCACTAGAGCATGAGCTTTGGGCAACCGCCAACAGCAGAGAGCCTCAGGGGTAAGTTACTCAGTGGCCTGGCCGGGTGAACACCCCGGCACCTAACCTGCAGTTGGAGGAGAGAGCAGCTGCTGCAGACATGCCAGCCTCTGTGGGGCTGTTGCATGTTCCCCCACCCAGACTAGCTGCATGAGCTGTGTACTTTACCCCAACCAGGACTCCAGCTGGGACCCAGGTGGTCTGTAAGCCTTCGTTCACCCAGCTAAGCCAACAGCAGCTACTGCCCCTGACTAAGCTGGGGGGAGCCATGCTGAGGGAGGCCACTCTGTAGACCAGAGCTCTCCCATTCCAATTCCTTTCCATATCCTGCCACAGACAGGAGCGCCGCCAGCTTTTCCGCCCCCAACATGCCGCCCCTGACAGAGGCAGCGGAAGGTCCTGCCCCCAAATTACCACTGATGACCGGGGCGGCCGGCGCCCCCAAAATCTTAGTGCCCATGGCGACCGCCTAGGTCGCCTAATGGGTTGCACCGGCCCTGGCCACAGATACCACAGTGGTCCCAGAGGACCATTAACGTCACCAGAATTGCACCCACTCACTCTAGGGCTGAGGCCTTTGGGTTTGTCACCTTTTATACTGTCTCATTGAACCTTGTTTGGAGGTGGTGCACGTTGATCCCAGGTCATTAAAGACCCTAAGGCACTTTACATAAGGGCTGGGTTGTTATCCCCAGCATCTGTGCTCCACCCCAGAGGCAGCTGCATCCCAGTGGTGGGTAATCCCTGTACACAGCTTGTTCAGTGTTTTGGGATCCTTTCAGGCATGAGGTGCTATAAGAAGGCCGATCATTATTACCATAACCAGCGTGGTGTGTGAGCAGCATCTCAGCTCCTCCATTTCCTTCCTCTCCAGACCTCTACAATTGCCAGCCCTGTGGGACAGATCAGTGGGCCCCAGTGGGGAGTGAAATCTGCTTCAATCGGACCACCGAATTCCTGTCCTGGGCTGACCCTGTCTCCTTGGCCCTGCTGACTGGCATCACCCTGCTGCTGCTGCTGCTGGCAGGGACAGCTGCCCTCTTTGCCCAGAACCTCACCACACCAGTGGTGAAGTCGGCAGGTGGCAGAATGTGCTTCCTCATGCTGGGCGCTCTGATCTGTGCCTGCTGCAGCCTCTACTGCTACTTTGGGGAGCCCACCTGGTACACGTGCCTGCTGAGGCTGCCCGTCTTCTCCATCAGCTTCACCATTTGCCTCTCGTGCATTGCAACCCGCGCCTTCCAGATCGTCTGCATCTTCAAACTGGCTTCTAAGTGGCCTGCCTTCTATAGAGCCTGGATGAGGCACAATGGACCAAACCTGTTCATCGGAGCCTGCACAGCTGCCCATGTGGTGTTGTGCCTGGTCTCGCTCAGCACCAATCCCTCAGTGCCCAGGAAGAACTACAAGACGTTTGAGACGCTGATCATCTTCCAGTGCTCGGAAGATGACGCTGTGTGGGGACTGCTCTACAACACATTGCTCAGTATCTGCTGCTTTGTCATCAGCTACACGGGGAAGGACCTGCCTGAAAACTACAATGAGGCCAAGTGCATCACCTGCAGCCTGCTTATCAACTTTGTCTGCTTCATCTGCTTTCTCACCACCTATGTCTTCTACCAGGGCAAGTACCTGGTGGCCATCACCGTGCTGTCCAACCTGACCACCCTCTCCGGGATCTTTGGAGGCTATTTCCTCCCCAAAGGCTACATCATCCTCTTCCGAGCAGAGCTCAACACCACTGAGCACTTCCAGATGTCTATCCAGAGTTACACCACGAAGAGGAGCTCGGACTGAGCCCACGGGCGGGGGAGCAGGGCAGTGGCGTAGCCAGGTGGAGGGAAGAGGGGAAGTGGGGAAAAAAAAAAAAGGCGCCACCCGCTGCGGCGCTTTTACTGACGGGGCAGCGCTCCGGGTCTTCGGCGGCGGGACCTTCACTCGCTCCGCACATCTTCGGCGGCATTTCGGCAATGAAGCTTCAGTGCTGCCGAAGACACCTGAAGTGAGTGAAGGTACCGCCGCCGAAGTGCCGCCGAAGACCTGGAGCGCCGCCCCGTCAGTAAAAGTGCCGCAGCGGGTGGCGCCTTTTTCCCCCCCCCATTCCCGGGTGAGTAAAATTAAAAAGGTGCCACTTGTGCTCAGTGGGGGAGCGGCCGCTCCCCCCCTAGCTACGCTACTGGAGCAGGGACACCTTGGGGTTTATATGGGGTGGGTGTGGGGAGGTCCCTCACAGCTATTGATCTCTGTGCTCTCAGCCTCCCAATATGGGGGAAGAGGGTGTGACAGAGATCTGGTGTGACAGAGGGTGTGACAGAGGGTGTGCAGGGAGCTGCAGGGGGGCTCTAGCGGGAGCTGGGGATGAGATGGGGGGGGGGCGCAGAGGGGTGGAGTGAGATGAGCTCAGGCCTGTGACTACCTGCCACCAGTAACTGATCCTGCTGGGCTGTGAGGTGAGAGTAGCTGTGTGGGAATGGGGGAACTGGGGGGATAATGAGCAACATGCCCTGCAGGGGGCACATGGGAGCACGCTGGCCACATGGGGGCTGTGCTGTGGGAGGTGGCAGCAAGAACAGGACAGACAGGACAGCTCCCACGTTTCAGTTAGAACAAGCATTGACAAAGCTGGGCCCGGGGCCTTGCCTCACTCCCAGCCAGCCTGTGGGGTCAGAGACAACTCAGCTGCCATGCTGTTCGTCTTCCCTGCGAGTGGAAGGCCGGCCCTGTGACAGAGCTGCGTGCAGGGGCCTGTGCAGGGCACGGAGGTGGTGACCCCACAGCCGCCTGGGGGGAGGGAGTTTAGGGGCAGAGCAGCGAGGTCAGCCCAGGGCAGTAACACTTTGCTCTCCCCTTTCACGGCTCCCCCCCACCTCCAGCCCTCCAAGGGACAGTGCTTCCCAGAGCCCCATCCACACCGGTCCTGCTGCCAGCTCCAGGGCTGCACTTCGTGGCAGCACAGGACTGGCTCCATGAGCTAGTGCACATCCTTAGCCTGACTCCCACTGCTATCCCCTGCATGGCATCCTCATAGCCGTAAGATGGCAGCGCTGCATGCCACCTGCCCAGTTCCAGCCTAAGTTGCAGATCACAGACCTGGAGACAGCAGCAGGTCCCAGGGGGGCCACATCCTCCAAGACCAGACTGCTGTAGGGTATGGGGAATGGAATGGAAAAGAGGCACAAAACCAGATGGCACAAGTCATTCTACAGTACTCTGTCCTGGCTATTAAACACCTACCCCCAAGAGACAGATCTGGGCTTCTCTTTTCTCCCTACTAAACGGATGGAACGCCTAGTGAGTGGGGCTGGGTGGGGAACGGGATCCCCATGAGCCCAGCACCTCGGCACAGAAGGCTCTTGATGATTTGCTCATGCCCCTGGAACTGAGTGGCCTGATGGTCTCTCAGGCTGATTACCCAAGAGATGTGAGAACAGCTTCCTGGGAGGCTCAGACCATTGGCTTTGTCAGCTCAAGGTGGAAAGGGAGGGGCTGAGCACACTGGCAGCCTAGGATAAAAACGCCCCTTTTCTCTCGGGTGCTGATGTGGGCAGAGAGGGGGGCTGGGAACATGCTGCTGCTTCTCAGCACCAGGACCCAGCACCCACGCACAGGCTCATTCACTCCCCCGGCCATATGGGACACTAAGCAGAGGTAACTTACATAGCGGGCACTCTGATCCAGTCCTCATGCTCTTCTCCCTCTGCATCTGAAGCCATCTCACTGTGCCCTCAGCCCCTCCCTCTCGCCTTCCCCACAAAGTGCCGACATTAAGTACTATTTTTGTCAGATAATTTTTACTGTTAAACTGCCATTAAATATAACACAGGAGAAAAAACCCGAATGTCTCCCCAGAACAGCAGCAACAGCACCCAAACGGCCACCAACAGTCAATCAAACTTCACTGAAAACTCACTCACTGCTGCATTACAGCCCATAATTAGCCCTGCTCCTCTCCCTGGGGACTTACAAGAGCCTTTGCCAACACTGGCAGGGTGACTGGCTGCAAGCTGTGATTCCCAGGGCCTGCTGGATTTGCCCAGGGAGGCTGAATGCAGAGCTTTGCTCCTCTCTCGGGGGGAGTCAATTGTCAGTTTCAACTGAGAGCATCCAGGGGAATAACATTTGCCGCCATGAGGTTCCCTTCCAGCCAAGTATGCCAGCAATGACCAGGGGGATGGAGCTGTTCTGCCTGGAGCAGTTTATAGCCTGTCCCTCAATGACAAGGGGCTCTTTCTGCCAGGGCCTCCAAAGCCCCTCTGCTTTCCCTGCGGCTCTGGGACAGGCTCCCACCCAGCAGCCTGCACTCAGCAGTTTGC
This sequence comes from Platysternon megacephalum, assembly GCA_003942145.1. Taxonomy (NCBI): domain Eukaryota; kingdom Metazoa; phylum Chordata; order Testudines; family Platysternidae; genus Platysternon; species Platysternon megacephalum. The sequence continues at coordinate 1,381,132 of QXTE01000014.1, read as the reverse complement.
TATTTGTTGCTTCGTGCTCCCCGAGTGATGCAAACTGCAGTGCCTCCTGCAAACTCCAGGCCTAGCCTCCACTGTGCTGGGAAAGAGCTTCCCTGTAGATGGGCAGGAAGCCGACTGAGCTTTCTGAATGAGATATGCAGGCTGTTTGTCTTCCCTGGATACCCAGAGCACACTAGGCACCTCCTTGCTCCAAAGAGCTCCTATTCTCAGCTCAGTGACACAATAAGGTCATCCCCAAGGTCTATCGTGGGAGGGAGCCTGGGGAGAGGAAGGACGGTGATGCCAATAACACTGTCATGCCGGGATGCAGAAAGGCGTGTACACAGCTGGAACAGGCTACTGAGGGAATTGGTGCACAAATACCACACGCTCACCCCCCCATTGCACACCCCCACCACACACACTGTCACTCACATAGGCCAGTAGGCTACAGGGTATCTCTCTCGATTCACAGGCAGGTGTCACTGCCAGGGAATTTTTCAGGGAAGCGTTTTATTCTTCAGTATAAAACCTAGGCCAAACAGCAAAAACCACCAAGCCTCCACCCCCAGTTCTGGCCACCATGAGCTCCAGCTCCAGCTCCCAGAGGCTTTTCCCCTTGGATCTCTTAGCACTTAGAGGAAACAACACACTGCACTGCAGCAGGAGCCCATCTCCATCCTTCCCAACTGAGGCCAGGTCTTTTCAGTATAACTTGTCACTTTTTCACACATAATTTACACCGATCTAAGTGCCAGTGTGGACAGCGCTATGTTGGCAGGAGAGCGTCTCCCAGTGCCTCTCGCAGAGGTGGAGTCATTGTGCCGACAGGAGAGCTCTCTCCCGTCGGCCTAGAGCGGCTTCAGCAGACGTGTAGCAGTGGCGCAGGTGCAGCTGTGCCTGTGTAGCGTTTCTAGTGTAGACTAGCCCTGGGTCACTTGGTGGCTTGATAACCCTTTACTTCCTTTCCAGATGGGCCTGATAGTTGAACAGGGCTACTTGGCCCCAGCCCCCAAAGGGGGCCGAACACCTGTTACACAACCACAAACATGACGCACTGTGCACACACCCATATACAAACACTGCACACACTCCTCCCACACACTATACTAAGCAGAGGGGCACTCGCTCTGCCCTAGGGGGTTGTGAACAGGCACTTGCCTTCCCATCTTTGTCATCCGACCACCCCCTTCAGTAGAACGACTCCCCTTCCTCCTACAGGCTCAGTGAGGTCAGACTAGTTAATACCTGAGGGAAAATTTGCAGGGAACCACTAGTGCTGGTGCTTCCCCCTTAGAGTCGGTAAGGAGCTGATAACCTAGGACACTGCTGCTGGAGAAGCTGTGACACTTAGCTCCTGACCCCTATGGCCAGTGAAAATCCTGTGGCTGTTATGGGGGAGAGTGGAGAAGGAATCAGTGTGCACCCAATTCACATTGGGCAAGATCACAATCTGCCTCCCTAACCCTGCAACAGTTTCATTTGAGCCTGGGATTCTTTTTCACTTCCTCTCTGGAACTCTGGTGTTACACTGCTGTCTGGCTCTGCTGCCCCAGAGGTGGCTGCATTTCTGTGCAAGGTGAAGTGATCTGTGTCTCACCCTTGCAGGGTGTCGTGAAACTTTCTGGGCTCATATTTATAAAGGGCTTGGAAATGCTAGAGACATGTGCAGTGGCATCACTACCCATGCCTAGCTTCTTTACCATCATTATCCTGTGCATTACTGTAGGGCCGAGAGACCCAGCCAAGAGCAGGGCCCTGCTGTGGAGCACAGCAAGAGGCAGCCTCTGCCCCCAAAGCACTTACACTCTAAAGAGACTAGACAGGAAGGCTGCCAGGGGAGGCGGAGGCACAGCGCTGGGTTCTTACATCACCACCCTCTGCAGCACTTCCTCCCATTTCAGGAACACGTTCACTCTCTTTTCCTGTGAAAAATCATGGACTGGAAACTGGTTTATTCTGACACACACAGCCATCTGGCTTCACGGGAAGGGCCGTGCAGATGGTAACCTCTGCACCAAGGGGAGCAGGGCATGGCCACTTTGTTTGCACTCTGAGTGCGTGGATAGCTCAGCGGGGTGGGGTGGGACACTGAGGGATGCAGACTCCCATACTGCTGCCAAGTGCCCCTGGTAGCCCCTTTTGCTGGAAACAGGATCTTCCCTGGGGCTTTGGGATTCCCCACAGGTGGGGGAATGTGGGGAAGCCCAGGGGGAGAGCTGTGCTGTGTGATCCATGGTTTCCATCCAGTTCAGCAGGGTTGTTCAGGCACTGGGGAAGCCCATGTGCTGTGTTCCCCCGAGGAAATCATCCTGCATAGTGCTCGTTATCCAGGGATCCAAAAGCACTATTCACTGGTACGGACATCATCATGCTCCCTCTTTGACAGATGGAAGTTGAAGCACAAAAAGGAGAGACACAGGCCCCAGGTCAGAGTCAAATGTCAGGTTGCCCGAGGGCCAGGCCAGTGCCCTCTGCACTAGACCACACTGCCTCGAGACAGGATGGCATGAATGAAAGGGGGGGGAGCACCTGCTATGTCCAGCTTGCTATTCCAGGGCGTGGGCTCTTCTTGACTCTCCAGCCGGACTAGTACCTGCTCCTCTCTCAACATCATTATCATGCCGTAGGGCAGGGGTCTCAAACACGCGGCCCGCAGGCCGNGCGGGGGCAGGGCAGGCAGGCAGGGAGCCTGCCCTGCCCCCGGTGCTGGTCGGCCGGAGCCTGCCCCCCGCACACCTCCTGCACCCCGACCCCTTGCCCTGAGCCCCCTGCCGCACCCCGACCCCCTGCCCTGAACCCCCTCCACACCCCGCCACTCTGCCCTGAGCCCACGCCACACCCCGCACCCCAACCCTGAGCCCCCGCCACACCTCGCCACCCTGCCCTGAGCCCCCTGCTGCACCCTGCACCCCAACCCCCTGCCCTGAGCCCCCTGCTGCACCCTGCACCCCAACCCCCTGCTGCACCCTGCACCCCAACCCCCTGCCC